>JAGTXR010000634.1:0-16519 GCA_022606575.1 Glossosoma conforme
AATACTTTGTTGATGAGTTCGTCTTTCGATGAGACAAAGATACAGAAATTCTGAGGAAATGAAATCAATCCATTCGATATGTCGACAGGTACTCGACCATTACCGGTAGTCAGCAATTGCTCAGAGAAATCTTCAGCAGATGTATCATTCATCAATGCAACTCTCATGTTTGTTGTCAGTTGAAGCTTTAAAATTTCCATTATTGGAGGTCAATGATGCAGTGAGTAATGACTCTTTGCTTCTGGTGCAATCTTATCTTTGCGATTAAGTGGACTATATCTTTTTGATACTATGTCATTAATAATTTTATTATTTTTAGTTTTGTGGCTCACTCAACCATTCATTATTTTTGTGGTTAGTAATGATGTTTGGGAATACTTTGTTGATGAGTTCGTCTTTCGATGAGACAAAGATACAGAAATTCTGAGGAAATGAAATCAATCCATTCGATATGTCGACAGGTACTCGACCATTACCGGTAGTCAGCAATTGCTCAGAGAAATCTTCAGCAGATGTATCATTCATCAATGCAACTCTCATGTTTGTGACCCCCTCTTTCATGAGTTTACTAATGTTTCTGCACAAGAGACTTTTATGTTTTTTATTTGTTGTTGCTTCCTCGTGCAATGGTGATGTTTTATCTAGCAGAATATCTCCGGCAATGGAATGATGATCACTGTCACTGGATAAACTATTTGTAATAACGCCCAAAAGTTACAAATTACTTAAAAATAAAAACATATTATATTTCGATATTGGTTTTGACGTTTCTGGAATGTTGACCAGAGATGATCCTCTGTTCTCATTTGATACCTTGACTGAAGTTCTCTTTATGGGTAGATTTATGCGCCGATTTATGGGTAGATTTATGGGTAGATTCCTTTTTTTGAGAGACGCATCGACAATGCAGCACAAAAAACGTCCCCTCCACACCGGCCGCTGTGATTCTCTCCAGCTCCGGCTTGTCTTCTGGTTTGTGGTCCACCGACATGTCCACAGCTTTACCGTCACGGCAGACCCTGCAGCGAGAATCACCAGCATTCGCCACATACAATGTGGTCTCTAAAGTAGCATTAAAAAAATGTTTGATAGACAAATTTTCTCCTCCAATTTTCTGCTCCAAAAGAATTAATAATTATATATTTATATATGTAGTGAAATAACTTCTCGTTAAAGAAATTTATCAATTGTAGTGACAGTAGCTTTGAGAAGTGCAACAACTGCTGTGTATCCGCTGTCTGATCCCGGCTCATTCTTGATGATGTTGGTATGTTGGTGAAGGCGTCCATTTCTTCATCTGGATCTTCTTCGCTGGAATCTTCTGTTTTGGAAGTGAAACAAAAACATAATATAATTATTCGTTCTTAAATCAAGAAAAGAGAAAATAAAAAATTAAGAAAATAGCCATCAGTTTGAGGTCGTTCAAATTCTGAAGAGTAAAATAAAAGGTTTGAAAAGGTTTCTGAAAGAGGTACACATAAGACACCTTCTGAGGTTTCTTCTTCTCCGACGCCGTTGACGGTTTCTTCTTCGTCTGATGATGCGCCCCCTCACGCTCCTGGAACGTCTCATCGTTGGAGTCGCTGTCATCATCATCCTCAGCTGCGATCATGCCCAGTAGGCTGCTGTTTTCGAACATTTTAGATTCCTCGTAAAAATGGATAATGAAAAAGCAGATGCAATAATTAAAAGGCAGTAAATACTTGGCGATATGACGTGATGAACTGACGGGAGAAAGGAGGGCTGAGAGAGTTATCAAAAGAACTCTCCCAGCTTCAACTAGGCACGGTGTAAACCGGCCATAAACTCGCCAAGCCGCCTGGCAAGCGTGGCGTTTTAAGCCAACAACCCCGAATGAAAACACAACAAAAGATCCGGCCCCTAGTTCCCAGCAGCTTCGCTATTCCTGGCCACGGCAGCGGCCATGGTAACGGCGGGGCGGGGGTGCTAAGAATCACTGGGTTACTGCAGGCTGCCACAGACGACTATTTAAGAAGAATAGCGGGAGTGTCCTGGATGCGGAAGGCGGAGGATCGAAGAGGATGGAGACTCATGCGGGAGGCCTACGTACTTTTAAATCATCTGAGCTAAGTCTATGAATTTTAACAAAACAATCCCAATTGAACTTGGGATCAACTAAAAGGTCATTGTAGTCAATGTCAATACTTTTGAAATTATTGTCCTCGTTTTCAATTAAAGTTGTATATACATTTGAGGTTTTTTCTTCCTGAACATTTTCTTTTTAGGAGATGGAATCTCTTCATCGCCTTCACTTTCTGAGCTGGTTTTCAGCAGATCTCGGAATGCATTCTCCAGCTTCGGAGGTGTATTATCACTGTCGATTTCTTGTAATAAATTGTTTTCGGTCGCATCACTAGACGGTCGTATATTTACATCGTCTTTACTAGAATGATCACTTTTATTAGGTGTAACAGGTGTGATATTTTCCAATAGATTTGTATCGGTAATTTGTTCTTTGGATAAAATATCTTCTTCATTTTTTTAAAGTATTCCATCAGTGACAACTTCATTAGAAGAACAATCATTTGCCGAATCTCTAAGATGGATGTTGGAAACAGTTGAAGTTATGGGTACATCCAAAAAAGAATAACTGCGACTCACTATTTGATAACACGAATTGTTCAACGACGGTGGACTTACATTAGGTAAAGCATTAAGTATTTCGTTTGATGCGGTTTCGTTGAGATCATCGACTCGGTTGAGATTGTCGACTCGGTTTTTAAATCGATAATTGTGCGCACTATTAATGGGATCGTACAGATCTCCTCCTTCACTGTCCGAACACGATTCACCCAAATCACTGCACCTATCGTTTCTCCGATGAGAACTTTCCAATTCTTTAACACATCGTTTGCGGGGGGTTTTTTTTATTAATCCACCCCGTAAAGCGGGCAATTTTGTCAGATTCGCGCGCTAAATTACGTTTCACGTAAAACAGCTATAACTTCTGAACTATTGATCATATTTAAATAAAAAATTGAGTACTTTACCTTAAATGAAATTTTCTATTATTATGCGGTCACAAATGTTTATATTTTTGGACAAAAAATTATAATATTCAAGGTTAAAGATAAAACATTGGAAAAAACTGCACTTTTGTCGTATTGTCGATTTAGTCATTTTATGCACGGTCAACATAATATATTTTGTAAAATACAAAACAATAAACACTTATATTGTTTAAAAGTATGATATCGTTGGAAATGGTTCCCTTTATGTAATGGTACAGCACAGAATTTACACATATACCGGGTTTCGCTACGCACTTTGTGGACCGTCCTTACGGACTTGTCCCATAAGAATAATAAGTCTTTGGTTTTTTTGATTTGTTAATGGTCATGGCGAATGCAAGACGGACCGGAAATTGAAGTCGCTTAAACTCAAACGCCATATCGGTTGGGATCATCGGGATCCTCGGAATGAGGACTTCTTCACCTTCGAATTTTCCTTTGAGTATCGTCGCGTAAATCACATTGTTCATCAATTTACTTATCACCAAACGCGTCCCATTGCACAGTTTTGGTTGGTTTATGTTTCGAAGCATGATTACTACGGAGCCAACTTTTAGTCGTAAATTGTGCGGTGGTAAGCCAGGCACATCCAATGAGTTTAAAAGTTCAATTGGATAGTTAGTGGCTTCGTCTTCATTCGTTACACGGTCAATAGATTTGTATGAACGCAGTGTACCAATGATATCATTCTGAATTATGTAGTTAAGGTCGTCTACATCTTTATTCTTAGCCGCCAAAATTGCTCGCTCACTCAACCATTCATTATTTTTGTGGTTAGTAATGATGTTTGGGAATACTTTGTTGATGAGTTCGTCTTTCGATGAGACAAAGATACAGAAATTCTGAGGAAATGAAATCAATCCATTCGATATGTCGACAGGTACTCGACCATTACCGGTAGTCAGCAATTGCTCAGAGAAATCTTCAGCAGATGTATCATTCATCAATGCAACTCTCATGTTTGTTGTCAGTTGAAGCTTTAAAATTTCCATTATTGGAGGTCAATGATGCAGTGAGTAATGACTCTTTGCTTCTGGTGCAATCTTATCTTTGCGATTAAGTGGACTATATCTTTTGATACTATGTCATTAATAATTTTATTATTTTTAGTTTTGTGGCTCACTCAACCATTCATTATTTTTGTGGTTAGTAATGATGTTTGGGAATACTTTGTTGATGAGTTCGTCTTTCGATGAGACAAAGATACAGAAATTCTGAGGAAATGAAATCAATCCATTCGATATGTCGACAGGTACTCGACCATTACCGGTAGTCAGCAATTGCTCAGAGAAATCTTCAGCAGATGTATCATTCATCAATGCAACTCTCATGTTTGTGACCCCCTCTTTCATGAGTTTACTAATGTTTCTGCACAAGAGACTTTTATGTTTTTTATTTGTTGTTGCTTCCTCGTGCAATGGTGATGTTTTATCTAGCAGAATATCTCCGGCAATGGAATGATGATCACTGTCACTGGATAAACTATTTGTAATAACGCCCAAAAGTTACAAATTACTTAAAAATAAAAACATATTATATTTCGATATTGGTTTTGACGTTTCTGGAATGTTGACCAGAGATGATCCTCTGTTCTCATTTGATACCTTGACTGAAGTTCTCTTTATGGGTAGATTTATGCGCCGATTTATGGGTAGATTTATGGGTAGATTCCTTTTTTTGAGAGACGCATCGACAATGCAGCACAAAAAACGTCCCCTCCACACCGGCCGCTGTGATTCTCTCCAGCTCCGGCTTGTCTTCTGGTTTGTGGTCCACCGACATGTCCACAGCTTTACCGTCACGGCAGACCCTGCAGCGAGAATCACCAGCATTCGCCACATACAATGTGGTCTCTAAAGTAGCATTAAAAAAAATGTTTGATAGACAAATTTTCTCCTCCAATTTTCTGCTCCAAAAGAATTAATAATTATATATTTATATATGTAGTGAAATAACTTCTCGTTAAAGAAATTTATCAATTGTAGTGACAGTAGCTTTGAGAAGTGCAACAACTGCTGTGTATCCGCTGTCTGATCCCGGCTCATTCTTGATGATGTTGGTATGTTGGTGAAGGCGTCCATTTCTTCATCTGGATCTTCTTCGCTGGAATCTTCTGTTTTGGAAGTGAAACAAAAACATAATATAATTATTCGTTCTTAAATCAAGAAAAGAGAAAATAAAAAAATTAAGAAAATAGCCATCAGTTTGAGGTCGTTCAAATTCTGAAGAGTAAAATAAAAGGTTTGAAAAGGTTTCTGAAAGAGGTACACATAAGACACCTTCTGAGGTTTCTTCTTCTCCGACGCCGTTGACGGTTTCTTCTTCGTCTGATGATGCGCCCCCTCACGCTCCTGGAACGTCTCATCGTTGGAGTCGCTGTCATCATCATCCTCAGCTGCGATCATGCCCAGTAGGCTGCTGTTTTCGAACATTTTAGATTCCTCGTAAAAATGGATAATGAAAAAGCAGATGCAATAATTAAAAGGCAGTAAATACTTGGCGATATGACGTGATGAACTGACGGGAGAAAGGAGGGCTGAGAGAGTTATCAAAAGAACTCTCCCAGCTTCAACTAGGCACGGTGTAAACCGGCCATAAACTCGCCAAGCCGCCTGGCAAGCGTGGCGTTTTAAGCCAACAACCCCGAATGAAAACACAACAAAAGATCCGGCCCCTAGTTCCCAGCAGCTTCGCTATTCCTGGCCACGGCAGCGGCCATGGTAACGGCGGGGCGGGGGGTGCTAAGAATCACTGGGTTACTGCAGGCTGCCACAGACGACTATTTAAGAAGAATAGCGGGAGTGTCCTGGATGCGGAAGGCGGAGGATCGAAGAGGATGGAGACTCATGCGGGAGGCCTACGTACTTTTAAATCATCTGAGCTAAGTCTATGAATTTTAACAAAACAATCCCAATTGAACTTGGGATCAACTAAAAGGTCATTGTAGTCAATGTCAATACTTTTGAAATTATTGTCCTCGTTTTCAATTAAAGTTGTATATACATTTGAGGTTTTTTCTTCCTGAACATTTTCTTTTTAGGAGATGGAATCTCTTCATCGCCTTCACTTTCTGAGCTGGTTTTCAGCAGATCTCGGAATGCATTCTCCAGCTTCGGAGGTGTATTATCACTGTCGATTTCTTGTAATAAATTGTTTTCGGTCGCATCACTAGACGGTCGTATATTTACATCGTCTTTACTAGAATGATCACTTTTATTAGGTGTAACAGGTGTGATATTTTCCAATAGATTTGTATCGGTAATTTGTTCTTTGGATAAAATATCTTCTTCATTTTTTTAAAGTATTCCATCAGTGACAACTTCATTAGAAGAACAATCATTTGCCGAATCTCTAAGATGGATGTTGGAAACAGTTGAAGTTATGGGTACATCCAAAAAGAATAACTGCGACTCACTATTTGATAACACGAATTGTTCAACGACGGTGGACTTACATTAGGTAAAGCATTAAGTATTTCGTTTGATGCGGTTTCGTTGAGATCATCGACTCGGTTGAGATTGTCGACTCGGTTTTTAAATCGATAATTGTGCGCACTATTAATGGGATCGTACAGATCTCCTCCTTCACTGTCCGAACACGATTCACCCAAATCACTGCACCTATCGTTTCTCCGATGAGAACTTTCCAATTCTTTAACACATCGTTTGCGGGGGGTTTTTTTTATTAATCCACCCCGTAAAGCGGGCAATTTTGTCAGATTCGCGCGCTAAATTACGTTTCACGTAAAACAGCTATAACTTCTGAACTATTGATCATATTTAAATAAAAAATTGAGTACTTTACCTTAAATGAAATTTTCTATTATTATGCGGTCACAAATGTTTATATTTTTGGACAAAAAATTATAATATTCAAGGTTAAAGATAAAACATTGGAAAAAACTGCACTTTTGTCGTATTGTCGATTTAGTCATTTTATGCACGGTCAACATAATATATATTTTGTAAAATACAAAACAATAAACACTTATATTGTTTAAAAGTATGATATCGTTGGAAATGGTTCCCTTTATGTAATGGTACAGCACAGAATTTACACATATACCGGGTTTCGCTACGCACTTTGTGGACCGTCCTTACGGACTTGTCCCATAAGAATAATAAGTCTTTGGTTTTTTTGATTTGTTAATGGTCATGGCGAATGCAAGACGGACCGGAAATTGAAGTCGCTTAAACTCAAACGCCATATCGGTTGGGATCATCGGGATCCTCGGAATGAGGACTTCTTCACCTTCGAATTTTCCTTTGAGTATCGTCGCGTAAATCACATTGTTCATCAATTTACTTATCACCAAACGCGTCCCATTGCACAGTTTTGGTTGGTTTATGTTTCGAAGCATGATTACTACGGAGCCAACTTTTAGTCGTAAATTGTGCGGTGGTAAGCCAGGCACATCCAATGAGTTTAAAAGTTCAATTGGATAGTTAGTGGCTTCGTCTTCATTCGTTACACGGTCAATAGATTTGTATGAACGCAGTGTACCAATGATATCATTCTGAATTATGTAGTTAAGGTCGTCTACATCTTTATTCTTAGCCGCCAAAATTGCTCGCTCACTCAACCATTCATTATTTTTGTGGTTAGTAATGATGTTTGGGAATACTTTGTTGATGAGTTCGTCTTTCGATGAGACAAAGATACAGAAATTCTGAGGAAATGAAATCAATCCATTCGATATGTCGACAGGTACTCGACCATTACCGGTAGTCAGCAATTGCTCAGAGAAATCTTCAGCAGATGTATCATTCATCAATGCAACTCTCATGTTTGTTGTCAGTTGAAGCTTTAAAATTTCCATTATTGGAGGTCAATGATGCAGTGAGTAATGACTCTTTGCTTCTGGTGCAATCTTATCTTTGCGATTAAGTGGACTATATCTTTTTGATACTATGTCATTAATAATTTTATTATTTTTAGTTTTGTGGCTCACTCAACCATTCATTATTTTTGTGGTTAGTAATGATGTTTGGGAATACTTTGTTGATGAGTTCGTCTTTCGATGAGACAAAGATACAGAAATTCTGAGGAAATGAAATCAATCCATTCGATATGTCGACAGGTACTCGACCATTACCGGTAGTCAGCAATTGCTCAGAGAAATCTTCAGCAGATGTATCATTCATCAATGCAACTCTCATGTTTGTGACCCCCTCTTTCATGAGTTTACTAATGTTTCTGCACAAGAGACTTTTATGTTTTTTATTTGTTGTTGCTTCCTCGTGCAATGGTGATGTTTTATCTAGCAGAATATCTCCGGCAATGGAATGATGATCACTGTCACTGGATAAACTATTTGTAATAACGCCCAAAAGTTACAAATTACTTAAAAATAAAAACATATTATATTTCGATATTGGTTTTGACGTTTCTGGAATGTTGACCAGAGATGATCCTCTGTTCTCATTTGATACCTTGACTGAAGTTCTCTTTATGGGTAGATTTATGCGCCGATTTATGGGTAGATTTATGGGTAGATTCCTTTTTTTGAGAGACGCATCGACAATGCAGCACAAAAAACGTCCCCTCCACACCGGCCGCTGTGATTCTCTCCAGCTCCGGCTTGTCCTCTGGTTTGTGGTCCACCGACATGTCCACAGCTTTACCGTCACGGCAGACCCTGCAGCGAGAATCACCAGCATTCGCCACATACAATGTGGTCTCTAAAGTAGCATTAAAAAAAATGTTTGATAGACAAATTTTCTCTATACAACCGTGTTGTATAAAACCGTGTTGTACGTGGCCCAAGTGTATATTTGATATTTTAACTTTGCTTATTTTTTGAAATTTGGTATAAAGGTTGGGTGACACTGCATCAATGTTATGTATCTAAAAATATGGCAGATTGGGTATTGCACAACCCACCCAATCCTGCTGGAATAAAAGCTTTATTATTATTATAGCAAAAGTGTGGTTACTTCCATAGTTTTTTTTTTCGTTCTGAAATATAATGAAAAGCTTATGACCTGCTGACTTGTGAATATTTGAACAATAAATGAACAGAACAAATTATTCATTCCTTGCTGGTGCAATAGTGGCGTTCCTTTCAAATCCCATTCTCTGTTGATAGCGAAATGGATAGCAAAGCAAAGGCTAATTATTTCAATAAATGAAATAAATAGTTATCTTTTATATAATTTATTTTTATCTATGAGTATAAGGAATAAAACAGTTTGTATACCAATAATGAATCATTAATTATTATGTAAGCAAGTCATAAGTAATATTTAAGATTTATTTATTTTTATAATTTTATTTATAGCAATGTTTTTGTGTACAACTCTTTGCTTTATGTATCAATTTTATAAATTATTATGACTAAGTTTCATATGTCATTTATAAATTATTATGACTCTATGTTTCATATGTCATTTATAAATTATTATGACTATGTTTCATATGTCATTTATAATTTATTATGAGTCTGTTTCATATGTCATTTACAAATTATTATGACTCTTTCATATGTCATTTATAAATTTTTATGACTGTTTCATATGTCATTTATTTTGATAAGTATTTGTTAAAATCTTAAATTGTCCAAGAAAAATCTTAATTTTCAAGTCATCTTTTTGATGTTGTGGTTATGAAAACAATAGTATTATTTGTCTGCAGCATTCTGAGCTGCCATTCTCACCAGTTCCAAACCTAAAAAAATAATTGAACTATCGTGTGTAAATTCTTTTTAATGTTACTTTACATTCAGATTTTAATAGGATTAGTAAGACTTGTATGTTCAAATTGTAATGTATTTATAAATATTTATGTTAAGGAATACTCACATGAACGAAACAAATATCAAAAGGTTTAAAGATTGATTGTCATACAAATGTAACAATCTTTATAGCTCCTGTTCAATTCTATGAGGTATTGTAAAAATATACAGAATGTTTGTAAATAGATATGCCTATTGGCATAATTATGTTTGTTGGACTCTGTTCCTCTTCAATAGTAGAGAGAAAAAATCTACTGTTTTCTCTCGTGTGAATTGACCTTTAGATTTTTATTTTCCAAAATGTGTATAAATGTGAAGGGTGTCCGATAGGGTGGGGCCTTTTGTGTGGACAATTTATTTAATTTTATTTAAAACCATAATAACCTGCAAAATATGTGTAAAGGTAATTCAACCAAAATTCAGCCGGAGAATATGCGGCACCAGTGTGGGGTCGATCAGCCCACTGTAATCAAGTGAACACTGCCCTGAATGATGCATGCAGAATCGTCACAGGCTGCCTCAAACCAACACCCATTTCTAAACTATACCCCTTGGCTGACTTTCAGTTGCTAACTGATCATAATCTGAATGAGCGCATCATCAAGGAGACTTGAATGACCTCCGGTGTGATGTGGGTGTGAGGCAGATAAAGTCCGCTTTCATATTAAATCATTTTAAATTTACAGCTATCGAAATATTGAAAAAAAGCATCTGTCTATTAAGAGGATGATTTCTAGATGTGTAAAAATTTTATTTTTTATTTTAAATATTACATGTGGCTTGAAAAAATAATTACATAATAAAATAATTATAAATATAATCAATATCTCTACAGTCAACTTTGTAATGCAGATTTACTCATAATGGCACAAATACTTCCTCTAACTACGGGACCACTGTGTGGCTAAAGATTAACTTTGGTGTTGTGGCATGTGCCTGCATAACTTGCTGTTTTAATAAAAGCTGTATTGGAAGAAATTTATCTCTTCCTAGAGTGCAGAAGACATTTAATTTTACTTACATTCTGTAGGATTATTACAAAACATTTTCCAGTTGGTAATGTATCTAATTCTTGGCCCTCCCTAGCATCCATTAGTTAGTGAAGCAATGTTATTGTTGGATTCACAAGGACAAAGTGAATGAAGTGATTGTTATTCGGTGTAATAAAATACTGTATTTAATATTTTGTTATTTTATAATATATTTTCACTTGAAAGTGGAACATTCAAATGTCTATCTAAAATGATTCATTTAATTTGTTATGCTAATGTGATGTTTGGCAAATTGTTCAACGGGTATTATTATGTTTTAATTGAAATAGACTTGCCCATTAACTATTGTGTTTCATTTTTTTTCCTTTTGATCGAGTCAAGAAATGCCACCGGTAAGATTTGGAATGCTCTTCTAGCGTCTGTTTTCTTCTTCTTTCTATAATGATCTCTTCTGGGAATGAATATATATATACTGTGCAGTCTCCCCAACCCACACGCAAACACAATACACGTTTCTCGCATGCAGCGTCCAGCTACCCTGTCTGAAAGTCATAGAGTACACTGTGGTCTTGACCAGCAATGCTCTACTGCATGTGATTACAGAAGAAAAAAAACTAACAAGCAACTAAAGGCCTACAGCAGCGGTCGGGGAACCAGGGTAAATTACCCCAAATGGGGTAAAAATATTTTTTTGGGGTAATAAGGAAAATTTTCTAGTTTGCTATTTCATAAAACTTACTATTTTCATGTAACTTTTTTGTTATTTTCCGTGTAAATTAATTCAATAAATAATGTTTTATTGAAATATACATTGATTGTCTTCTTTTAAAATGGGGGGAAGAGGTAGTATCGACTTACGCAAAAATATTTTGGGGTAATATCGACATACGCAAAAATATTTTGGGGTAATATCGACTTTCGCAAAAATATTTTGGAGTAATGGTTAAAAAAGTTCCCCGACCGCTGGCCTACAGCAACACTGTCGACCATTGATTAAATCATTGACATATATATTATAGATGGGTGATGAAATCAAGCCAAACAATCAGCAATATTGTATTCAAAAAAAATATCAAAGCACCTCCGAACTTTTATCAAAATTTACATATGAACTTCATATACACCTAAATGAGAAACATTATGTATTTCTACGTTTTGTAGAATTTGGATAAGCATTTGATATACTTTTTTGAAAAATCAGTACAAAATTATATACAATCTTACACAAACACCAGAATAATTACCTCAGCTTATTTCAACTGCACAATATACTAGACATATCCTATACAATTATATTGTCAAAAGAGACAAAATATCTACGAACTACCCCGATACAAATAAACTCAATGCAGTTTGAGTATGGTCAAAATATTAAATTATTTAAGTATATATATATATATATATATATATATATATATTTTTTATTTAATCAAATATAATAGGATACATTTAAGATTTAATTGACAGTATTACATTCATTTTTTTTTTATTGTTGTTTTTTTTTTGGAAATTCGCTTTCCACGCCACTTAAAGGTAGATCTTGTGTGTGACGTGGGATTCATCCTTGATTCAAGTGTTGCATATATACATTTTTTAGAATATAAAATAATATCATTAAAATCTATTCATATGGTAAGTTGTAATTGTGTTTTCAAAATTTTGTACTAATTGGTTGAGATCTTTGATATATATATATATATATATATTTGAAATAGATAAAAGAAGGAGGCAATGTTCGAAAGGTCTAAAAAATAAGTTATAAAATATCAATAAAGTTGATATATGTTTGCATCAATAATAAATAATTAGTTAAAGACTGTATTTAAAATTTTATTTTAATTTGTTAATACTATTAGGGATTTGTCATTACTGAGAATTAGAGATTTCTAGAAAGTCTCATTAAATCTTCATTATTTTCATCTGTTGATATTATGGCAAAACTATAAAATATTAAGTAGCCAAGAAACACACCTCAGTGATAACAATCAATGAAAATATGAAAGGTAATAAAAATAAATTTAAATACCTAATTATTCTACTAAAATAATATTTTACTAAACAATACAATTATATAAAAATACGCAATAGTTAAATGCACTAGTGTAACTATTTCTACAAAAACATTTTAAAATCATAGAGGTGAATTTTCGTTCAGAGAAGGAGGGAGGTGTCAAGGTTGGCAACCGCCCAAGTAAGTAAACAACCTAGTTACACAAGTTGTGTAAAGTCACTGCATTTTTAATTATATGTAATTAAAAAAAATCTTTTAGAGTCATAAATCGAAAACAAACTATTGTTTACATAGGAGTATTTATTATGCTTTATTTTTTTAAAGAGAAATTGTTTCACTGGTACATAATGCAACATAACGCAAGTCGAAACATGCTCAGTTGTCGTTGGTTAATTGTATAATTCAGTCATCTTATATTTTTTTCGATATTTGTTTATTTTTTCAAATTTAAATGGTCGAATATAAGAGTAAAATATGATTTTTTTAAATAAACATACCATAAACAACATTATCAATAATAAACCGAACATAGACTATCACAGTTTTATATTCACCATAAACAAATAATACATATAACTTCTTAGGATTTTACGACCAGATTTGGTATTGTGGCTTTAGCCGTGTGACAAATTGTTTCGATCCAATATTTCGACCGCCTTTGCAGGGGTCTTCTTCAGGGTTGACGACTTTGTGGAGTTTAATGTCTTGAGGTAGTTCAGCTGTCAGCTTGAGATACCTCCACCAGCGTCATGATGAGTATGTTCTAAGGAGCTAGAGGTGGAAGCCAGGTAAAGTAAGTAATAAACAATAAGTTTTTTTTTTAAAGTTTATTTTTAATTTTGTAAAGTAGCTACTACAATATAAAGTATTTATTGGACAAAAAATCATATTTAAATGTTACATGAGATACTTCAATTTAAAAGAATAACTACATTTTTAATAACTAAAGAAACATAGCTGGTGATAATTAAATTCATATCATTATAACATATAATATTATATATTTATGTACAGAAAGCCGTAGACTTATGCAAAGGTAAGTCAACAAACGGGTAAGTCATTAAATATCTTTGTATCAACAGATTACAGATAAAAAATTATACATCAATAGTCATTAGGATAAAATTCATTTTGTAGGTTTGCAGTAGAAATATATAGTAGAATATTTTTAAAAATACATGAAACAGTAGCACAATCTGCATAAAGGTTAGTCCAGATGAGCAATTGTGATGAAAATTTATTGCGGAAGTCTCACACCAGTTGCCGTTAGTATTTTTTAATTCACCCGTACTCTAAAAAATTCAGGTGATAATATGTATTGGATGTATTTGCCTTCAATATTTACACATTGCACAGTCCATATGTTGTAATATTACTTGCAATAATGTCTGTCAACTGCGCAATAGCAAACGATGCAATAATTGCTCGTCTGAATAGACCTTAACACTGTATGTATGTACTATTCTGTTACAAAATCTTCACAGGTGATATAACGGGTCCTCTTTTATTTAATTTAAAAATCACAGGAGCATAATTTTTAGGCATTTCATAATTTTAGTTTAATTACTGTTGTAACATTTCATTTAGGAAGAAATATTTTCACAACCGTGTATGAAATTGCGTAAATTGAATAGTAATTATAAAAGGACATTTTGTAAATAACGGAGATACATTAAAATAATCAATATTTTATAAAGCACTCAGCTAGCATTTAGAATTGTAAAAGATTTGTGTTCACCTACGAAATCAAGTTCTTATTGGGAGGTAACAGTCTATTAAACATTTAAAAACCATGAAAGTTAAAATATGAGTATCACACATTACTTATTTTAATTATGCATGGCATGGTTGTAAAATTTAAATAAATACTGAGTCATTTTTAAAAACTCACTCATACAGCATAGCAGTTCATTTTCGATTTCAGAATAAACAAAATCATAACTTAACTCATTACATTTTTTATTTACATGATGTACCAGCAAAAGTAAAAAAATAAAATACAGTGAAACCTCTATCAGAGGCAAAATTGGTTAATAAAAATCCCTATTCGGTTATTCCATACTGTCTCTCTCCTATATATGAAAATAATGAAGAATGAGTCTGACCTCTCTGCACAGCAGAGCAGCTTGTGAAAGTGTGACAAACGTCATCGGGGCCCTGAATGTCGCGAAGCGTACAAGCTCGACAGCTGGCGTCCTCGGCGGCTCCGGCAGCAACCACAGCGCACAGAACGAGCCGCCCATCAGCATGATGAGAGATGTAAAGATCAGCTTGCGCTGCAACTGCAAATATTAACACATTACACCGAGAGCCAATGCAGCCGTATAATGGCAGTCGAGAGCAGATGCCTGCATGGAATAATGGGAGTTGTCCTCTGAGAAGACATTACTGAACTCCTGCTTAATCCTGATGCTACCTTGCTGTTGAATTATAATAAGGGCATCATCTCTGATGATTCCGGATTCCTTATTCTGTAAGGCGTATGGTTAACCCTCCCATTATTATTGTACTACAGTCATCCGTGAGCGCCGATGATATGTATTTTCTACATTATGTAAGATTGACATTTAAAAAGCATAAAATTATGAATATTCCTTAAAATAAGAACAATGTCTGCAGTCAAGGGTACCTGGAAGTAGTCAGCCAGGTAACCGACTGCGGGTTTGGTAAGAGCCCACAGCACGGGCAGGACCGCGGTCACGGCGCCCATAACGGCCGGACTGACTCCCAGCTGTTTGCCGTACAGATTCATCTGTGGCAGTAAAGGCCCCAACGCTAGACAAAGCGATAACATTCAAATTACGAATCATTATAAAAACATTGTTAAATGACATTCCTTTAAATACTTCTGCCCATCTAAACTTTAAAAATAAATCCCTTCTGCACGTAAGAATAAATCTCGTAGCACACTTACTAAATAACCTTATTTTAACGTATGTTCACCGGCAGCTTCCAACCGTTTAAGTCTACAGCACTGTATTTAAGTCTTTTTAACATTTCCCTGGAACCTCATTAAATAAATTAATAAATAAAAGAAAGCTCACCGGCGAAGAAGAAGAAATAGTGCGCCTTTATTGGCAGGAGATCCCTCGAGACTTTCATCTTGTCCAGGTATTTTTTTAGGTTAAAAAAATCCAAGTATGCTTTTAGGCAAAATTTTAAAGGAATTTACAAAATAAAGAGAAAAATAACAATTAATCATAAATACATTATATTTATTGTCAACTCGTGTTGCGTAGATTTTGGTTTTCATTTCCTTATAAAGTTAAATGAGAAATGTGGGGACACTTTGAGTGTTTGAAATTATTACGATAATACTATCTGATGGTGAAGAAACGAATCTAATATTAAGATAAGGACTGAAGATAATGTTTGGTCGGGTTGTCACAGTGAGTGATAATGATTTGAGGTTCATTTTTAGTTTAAATGGCGATGAATTATTATGTTGTTTACGACAATGGCGCCATTTTGAAACAGCTGTCAAAATGTAAATGAAAGTTATTTTTAAATAGGTATATGTATATATATTATAAAAACTTTATGGCTGCTTAGTAAATATTTATTTTTAATTTAAAGCATTAATTTCATCCATATTACGACGTAGAACAACCATGTTATATTTAATATTTTCTTCTGAGTTGTGACACATAATTTATGTTTTGTTAAATATGAAAACTAATACACCTCTGAAATAAATATGTAATTTTTTCTCATATTGAATAACTTTATTGATGACATAATATGTAGTTCA